>OU452277.1:23603261-23616588 GCA_911728535.1 Pammene fasciana
TTAGGTTAGGTTAGGTTAGGTTAGGTTAGGTTAGGTTAGGTTAGGTTAGGTTAGGTTAGGTTAGGTTAGGTTAGGTTAGGTTAGGTTAGGTTAGGTTAGGTTAGGTTAGGTTAGGTTAGGTTAGGTTAGGTTAGGTTAGGTTAGGTTAGGTTAGGTTAGGTTAGGTTAGGTTAGGTTAGGTTAGGTTAGGTTAGGTTAGGTTAGGTTAGGTTAGGTTAGGTTAGGTTAGGTTAGGTTAGGTTAGGTTAGGTTAGGTTAGGTTAGGTTAGGTTAGGTTAGGTTAGGTTAGGTTAGGTTAGGTTAGGTTAGGTGAGGTTAGGTTAGGTTAGGTTAGGTTAGGTTAGGTTAGGTTAGGTTAGGTTAGGTTAGGTTAGGTTAGGTTAGGTTAGGTTAGGTTAGGTTAGGTTAGGTTAGGTTAGGTTAGGTTAGGTTAGGTTAGGTTAGGTTAGGTTAGGTTAGGTTAGGTTAGGTTAGGTTAGGTTAGGTTAGGTTAGGTTAGGTTAGGTTAGGTTAGGTTAGGTTAGGTTAGGTTAGGTTAGGTTAGGTTAGGTTAGGTTAGGTTAGGTTAGGTTAGGTTAGGTTAGGTTAGGTTAGGTTAGGTTAGGTTAGGTTAGGTTAGGTTAGGTTAGGTTAGGTTAGGTTAGGTTAGGTTAGGTTAGGTTAGGTTAGGTTAGGTTAGGTTAGGTTAGGTTAGGTTAGGTTAGGTTAGGTTAGGTTAGGTTAGGTTAGGTTAGGTTAGGTTAGGTTAGGTTAGGTTAGGTTAGGTTAGGTTAGGTTAGGTTAGGTTAGGTTAGGTTAGGTTAGGTTAGGTTAGGTTAGGTTAGGTTAGGTTAGGTTAGGTTAGGTTAGGTTAGGTTAGGTTAGGTTAGGTTAGGTTAGGTTAGGTTAGGTTAGGTTAGGTTAGGTTAGGTTAGGTTAGGTTAGGTTAGGTTAGGTTAGGTTAGGTTAGGTTAGGTTAGGTTAGGTTAGGTTAGGTTAGGTTAGGTTAGGTTAGGTTAGGTTAGGTTAGGTTAGGTTAGGTTAGGTTAGGTTAGGTTAGGTTAGGTTAGGTTAGGTTAGGTTAGGTTAGGTTAGGTTAGGTTAGGTTAGGTTAGGTTAGGTTAGGTTAGGTTAGGTTAGGTTAGGTTAGGTTAGGTTAGGTTAGGTTAGGTTAGGTTAGGTTAGGTTAGGTTAGGTTAGGTTAGGTTAGGTTAGGTTAGGTTAGGTTAGGTTAGGTTAGGTTAGGTTAGGTTAGGTTAGGTTAGGTTAGGTTAGGTTAGGTTAGGTTAGGTTAGGTTAGGTTAGGTTAGGTTAGGTTAGGTTAGGTTAGGTTAGGTTAGGTTAGGTTAGGTTAGGTTAGGTTAGGTTAGGTTAGGTTAGGTTAGGTTAGGTTAGGTTAGGTTAGGTTAGGTTAGGTTAGGTTAGGTTAGGTTAGGTTAGGTTAGGTTAGGTTAGGTTAGGTTAGGTTAGGTTAGGTTAGGTTAGGTTAGGTTAGGTTAGGTTAGGTTAGGTTAGGTTAGGTTAGGTTAGGTTAGGTTAGGTTAGGTTAGGTTAGGTTAGGTTAGGTTAGGTTAGGTTAGGTTAGGTTAGGTTAGGTTAGGTTAGGTTAGGTTAGGTTAGGTTAGGTTAGGTTAGGTTAGGTTAGGTTAGGTTAGGTTAGGTTAGGTTAGGTTAGGTTAGGTTAGGTTAGGTTAGGTTAGGTTAGGTTAGGTTAGGTTAGGTTAGGTTAGGTTAGGTTAGGTTAGGTTAGGTTAGGTTAGGTTAGGTTAGGTTAGGTTAGGTTAGGTTAGGTTAGGTTAGGTTAGGTTAGGTTAGGTTAGGTTAGGTTAGGTTAGGTTAGGTTAGGTTAGGTTAGGTTAGGTTAGGTTAGGTTAGGTTAGGTTAGGTTAGGTTAGGTTAGGTTAGGTTAGGTTAGGTTAGGTTAGGTTAGGTTAGGTTAGGTTAGGTTAGGTTAGGTTAGGTTAGGTTAGGTTAGGTTAGGTTAGGTTAGGTTAGGTTAGGTTAGGTTAGGTTAGGTTAGGTTAGGTTAGGTTAGGTTAGGTTAGGTTAGGTTAGGTTAGGTTAGGTTAGGTTAGGTTAGGTTAGGTTAGGTTAGGTTAGGTTAGGTTAGGTTAGGTTAGGTTAGGTTAGGTTAGGTTAGGTTAGGTTAGGTTAGGTTAGGTTAGGTTAGGTTAGGTTAGGTTAGGTTAGGTTAGGTTAGGTTAGGTTAGGTTAGGTTAGGTTAGGTTAGGTTAGGTTAGGTTAGGTTAGGTTAGATTAGGTTAGGTTAGGTTAGGTTAGGTTAGGTTAGGTTAGGTTAGGTTAGGTTAGGTTAGGTTAGGTTAGGTTAGGTTAGGTTAGGTTAGGTTAGGTTAGGTTAGGTTAGGTTAGGTTAGGTTAGGTTAGGTTAGGTTAGGTTAGGTTAGGTTAGGTTAGGTTAGGTTAGGTTAGGTTAGGTTAGGTTAGGTTAGGTTAGGTTAGGTTAGGTTAGGTTAGGTTAGGTTAGGTTAGGTTAGGTTAGGTTAGGTTAGGTTAGGTTAGGTTAGGTTAGGTTAGGTTAGGTTAGGTTAGGTTAGGTTAGGTTAGGTTAGGTTAGGTTAGGTTAGGTTAGGTTAGGTCAGGTTAGGTTAGGTTAGGTTAGGTTAGGTTAGGTTAGGTTAGGTTAGGTTAGGTTAGGTTAGGTTAGGTTAGGTTAGGTTAGGTTAGGTTAGGTTAGGTTAGGTTAGGTTAGGTTAGGTTAGGTTAGGTTAGGTTAGGTTAGGTTAGGTTAGGTTAGGTTAGGTTAGGTTAGGTTAGGTTAGGTTAGGTTAGGTTAGGTTAGGTTAGGTTAGGTTAGGTTAGGTTAGGTTAGGTTAGGTTAGGTTAGGTTAGGTTAGGTTAGGTTAGGTTAGGTTAGGTTAGGTTAGGTTAGGTTAGGTTAGGTTAGGTTAGGTTAGGTTAGGTTAGGTTAGGTTAGGTTAGGTTAGGTTAGGTTAGGTTAGGTTAGGTTAGGTTAGGTTAGGTTAGGTTAGGTTAGGTTAGGTTAGGTTAGGTTAGGTTAGGTTAGGTTAGGTTAGGTTAGGTTAGGTTAGGTTAGGTTAGGTTAGGTTAGGTTAGGTTAGGTTAGGTTAGGTTAGGTTAGGTTAGGTTAGGTTAGGTTAGGTTAGGTTAGGTTAGGTTAGGTTAGGTTAGGTTAGGTTAGGTTAGGTTAGGTTAGGTTAGGTTAGGTTAGGTTAGGTTAGGTTAGGTTAGGTTAGGTTAGGTTAGGTTAGGTTAGGTTAGGTTAGGTTAGGTTAGGTTAGGTTAGGTTAGGTTAGGTTAGGTTAGGTTAGGTTAGGTTAGGTTAGGTTAGGTTAGGTTAGGTTAGGTTAGGTTAGGTTAGGTTAGGTTAGGTTAGGTTAGGATAGGTTAGGTTAGGTTAGGTTAGGTTAGGTTAGGTTAGGTTAGGTTAGGTTAGGTTAGGTTAGGTTAGGTTAGGTTAGGTTAGGTTAGGTTAGGTTAGGTTAGGTTAGGTTAGGTTAGGTTAGGTTAGGTTAGGTTAGGTTAGGTTAGGTTAGGTTAGGTTAGGTTAGGTTAGGTTAGGTTAGGTTAGGTTAGGTTAGGTTAGGTTAGGTTAGGTTAGGTTAGGTTAGGTTAGGTTAGGTTAGGTTAGGTTAGGTTAGGTTAGGTTAGGTTAGGTTAGGATAGGTTAGGTTAGGTTAGGTTAGGTTAGGTTAGGTTAGGTTAGGTTAGGTTAGGTTAGGTTAGGTTAGGTTAGGTTAGGTTAGGTTAGGTTAGGTTAGGTTAGGTTAGGTTAGGTTAGGTTAGGTTAGGTTAGGTTAGGTTAGGTTAGGTTAGGTTAGGTTAGGTTAGGTTAGGTTAGGTTAGGTTAGGTTAGGTTAGGTTAGGTTAGGTTAGGTTAGGTTAGGTTAGGTTAGGTTAGGTTAGGTTAGGTTAGGTTAGGTTAGGTTAGGTTAGGTTAGGTTAGGTTAGGTTAGGTTAGGTTAGGTTAGGTTAGGTTAGGTTAGGTTAGGTTAGGTTGGGACGGTTTGGAGTGAGAGTACTGCGATTTTTGGTCATAATTTAAAGACGACTTTAGGCTATTTTTCACTGATACTGTTTCCGCTCTACCTGACGATTTGGCTTTGTTATTGGACTTTTTCTGCTTTTTCGACTTGGTGTTTTTGGGGTGATTTTGGTGCGGTTGTGGTTTTACACGATAAAAATTTATATCTTCTTTTTCCTTCTTTCTTTCCTTCTGTTTTCTTTCTTCAAAAATATTTTGCTGTCTTAGCTATCACCTCCTGTTTGTCCCGTAAGGCTGGGCCTCTTGGTTACAGAGTTACGAGGCAAACAAATTCTTGTTTTGAAGTTTTGAAACTTGTACCGGTTTCAGGGAAAAATTCATAACTTCAATTCTCTTAACTTTTTCTCGTGTTTTAGGGGCGTCAAAAATACTAGGTAAGACGACCTATAATTAGCTGTCTTCGCCATATTTTTCTGACTTCTGGATCTGAAGTTATAGCGATTTTAAGAATTGCTATTTGTTTTCTACAGGCGCCTTGAGCTACCGAACTTAACTTTGTAAAAGTTAGGTTAGGTCGCTACGCTTGAAGGGGGGGTGTTAGAGGGGGGAGAATTTTAGGTTCAGATAGGGAAAATTTTTCTCTATCTGGGAGTTTTTGTCCCATATTTTTAGGACAAGGGGAAAGGGGGGAAAAGTGGGGTCAAACCCACTTTTCTTAAGTTTGTCAAGTGTGACGCCGATCACACTTGACCGTTTTGGAGAAAATATTTTCTGGAGTCGTCCCCTCCAGTGAAATGGGGGGGAAAACTATGGATGCAGGGGGGGAAAAGGTGGGGGGAAAGGGTGCGATACCCAAAGGGGGTTTTAAGCTTGCCTATGGGCGGAAGGCGACTTGCGCAGTGGCCCGGAAGGAGGGACGGTCGGTGGACGGCTCGGAGGCCGACGATGAGACCCGCGGAGGGTACATGGGGAGGGGGGGGGGACATTACTCCCCCACCTGCCTCTCCAACAGGGGGAAAATTCTGGTCGGAGGAGAGGGATAAGGTGGACTTCTTTGACGAGGAAGACAAGCTGGAGGAGGTAGATATGGAGGTGGAGAATTCGGGGGCGCAGGCCCTCCACAGCCGTCAGGCTAAAGGCCGGTACGTCGGAATCAGCGAGGCCAAGGCCAAACTGAGAAGGACGTCCTCTGAGGAATGGAGTGGGTGCGAAGGGGAGCCTGAAGCGGGGGCCCCCTACAGCCCCTCGAGGACGAGGATGAGGAGGGAGTCGGGCTCGCGGTCGCGAAGCCCGATTGTCCCGGATGAGGCTTCACGTCCCGACGTGGAGAAGGCGGTGGAGTCCCCAAGGGACGTAATCAGGCGGTGCGCCAAAGAGGTACTCCGGGAGGCGGCCCGGAGTAAATCTCTAAAAGGAGAGGTGTGGGGCCACATGAATACCTCCTGTAGGGAACTGCTGGACCTAGCCGACTCACTGGGGGAGTCGGAGGTTGTCCGCACACTGAAAGCGGACAACAAGAGAATGCGGGAGGAATTGGCCCACCTCCGGCAGGAGACAAAGGCGCTGCGCACTGCCTTCTCCGAACGCAGCATCCAGGCGGAGGGACCCATAAGGAGACCAGACGGTACGACTGGCCTCCTTGAGGAGATGGGCGCTCTCTTGGACTCCCGGCTGGAGGGGTTCGAGAAAAAAATGTTCATCTCGATAGGGAATATGGTGAACGTCCGCCTGGAGGAGCTGGAAGGGCGGCTACCACCAAGGCCAATCATACGGCCACCGCTGGCCTCTGACGGAAGGGTGCCCCCGGGCCCTGAATCCAAGGAGAAGGGGAGGCCAAAGAAGAGGAAGGGGGGTCTCTCCCAGCCAGCCCCCCCCCTAGAGACGACAGAGCAGCCGCCGGAGAAGGCCCCAAGGGTCACACAATCACAGCCGCTGCCAATGCCGGAAAGGGCCACGCCCACCCCAGCGCCGAGGGCTAAACCCACTCCGGCGTCGAGGGCCATGCCCACTCCAACTCTGAAGGACAAAGGGAACAAGGCGGGACCTACCCCTAGGTCAAAGGAGGCCGCTCGCGCGCCTGAGCCGCAGCCTCCACAGGACCCAGAGGGGGCATGGACAAAGGTGGGGAAAAACGGGAAGAAGGGCAAAGGCAAGGGTCCGGCTGTGGCCCCTTCCCAGCCCCAACCCAGACAGCAAAGGAAGCAGGCGGCCCCGATCCTGGTGGCCCCAAAGACGGCAGCAGTGGTGATAAACCTCAAGGGCGACGCGCAGACCGACTATAAGACGGTCATGGAGAAGGCCACCACGCTCAAACTGGCAGAACTGGGGGTGGACAACCTCCAGGTCCGCAAGTCGGCCACCGGGGGGAGGGTGATTGAGGTCCCCGGTGCTCAGAGCATCCAGGCGGCCGATAACCTGGTAGACCGACTGCGTGACCTGGTCGGCGACGTGGCCGAAATCTACCGGCCCATAAAAAAGGCTGAATTGAGGATCTCGGGGTTCGACGAATCAGTCACCCCAGAACTCCTCAAGAGGGAGGTAGCCGCGAGGGGTAGATGCTCCGAGGAGGAAGTGGCGGTGGGCGACATCAGGATGGCGGGCAATGGGTCCTGCTCGGTCATCCTGAGATGCCCACTAACGGCGGCGAAAACGGTGGCAACAAGCGCCAGGATAACAGTCGGCTGGTCGGCGGCGCACGTGGAGGCACTGGAGCCACTGCCCCTGCGTTGCTACCGTTGTATGGGGAGGGGACACACGAGGCCACTGTGCCCCTCCCCAGTGAACAGGGGGGAATGGTGCTACAGGTGCAGCAAACCTGGCCATGCCAGGAAAGACTGCACCGCACTGGCCCCCTGGTGCGCCGTCTGCCACCATGCCGGTCTACGGGCGGGACACACAATGGGGGGGCAAACATGCAACCCCCCAATAGTACGAGGGAGGGAGATTAGAAATACTGGCTCCCTGGCCGCGTCGCAGGTCTCCCAGAGAGACAACACCCGGACGGATCAACAAATGGATCTTTAATGAGCCTGGAAGTGCTCCAGGCGAACGCCAACCACTCCGCCCGTGCGCAGGATCTATTAATCCAGCATGTGGCGGAGTGGGGAATCGCGGCAGCAGTTGTTGCCGAGCCATACTTCGTCCCCGCGCAATCAAACTGGGTGGGGGACAGAGACGGCTCGGTGGCGATCGTGGCTCCAGCCCTGGGCGGACTACCCCTCTCTAAGGTCTCGGTTGGCTCCGGATACGCAGCGGCCAAAATGGGGGACATAGTACTGGTGGGTGTGTACTTCTCCCCCAACAGACCGCTGCGGGAATTTGAGGCGTACCTGGAGAGGCTTGGGCGTACAGTAGTCGGTGCGGCCCCCTCCCCCATAATTGTCCTGGGCGACCTCAACGCAAAGTGCGTCGCGTGGGGTTGTCCCAGGACCGACGCCCGGGGAGAGGCACTGATGGACTGGGTGGCTGGGCTCGGGCTCGAGGTCGTCAACCGGGGCACGACCAACACATGCGTACGCCATCAGGGAGGCTCAATTGTAGATGTCACATTCGCCTCCCCGGTGGCGGCGGCGCGCATGGCGGACTGGCGAGTCCTGGACGAAACAGAGACCCTCTCAGACCACTTGTACATAAGGATGAGGGTCTCTAGAGCCCGGCCAGCACAACAGCCCAGGCCAGCAGGAGGAGGAGGAAAACTGCCGCGGTGGAGTCTGGCCTCCCTGGATCGCGATGCCGCCGCAGAGGCGGCCATGGTAGAGGCCAGATGGGGACGACCACCACCACCCGAGGAGGCAGGGGTGGATGACTTGGCCCTCCATTTCCGGGCGGCCCTCACGAGGACGTGTAACTACTCCATGAGGAGGGCAGGGCCGCCCCGAGCCAAGAAGGCTGCCTACTGGTGGTCCCCGGAGGTGGCCAACCTGCGGCAGGCGTGCAATGTGGCACGAAGGGCGTACACCCGATGTAGGAGGAGGCGGCACACCGCGGCAGAAGAGGAAGTTTTACGAGGGAGGCTGAGAGACGCCAGAGACTCCCTAAGCCAGGCTATCGCCAAGGCCAAGGACGAAGCCCACACGGAGTTTCTGGCTTCTCTGGACAGGGACCCGTGGGGGCGGCCCTACAAAATGGTACGGAAAAAGCTCCGTCAGGCCGCCCCTACGGAAACAATGGAGATGGGGCTCCTCCAGAACATCTTGGAGGGGCTGTTCCCGCCGGCCCCTCAATTTGATCCGCCGATAATGGTCGCCCCGCGGGAGGAGCCGGCAGAACCGGAGGAAGTGCCTCCGGTCACAGAAGCAGAAATGTTCCGCGGGGCGTACAGACTGAGGGCCTGTAAAAAGGCCCCAGGGCCGGATGGCGTCCACGGGAGGGTCCTGCCCATTGTGATGGAGCACCTTGGAGACCGCCTCCAGTCCATCTTTGACCAATGCCTCAAAGATGGACGCTTTCCAAGGTGCTGGAAAATGGGCAGGGTGTGTCTCCTCCGGAAGGAAAACAGGCCGGCAGACTCTCCTTCCGGATGGAGACCTATCGTACTGCTGGATGAGGCTGGGAAAATGCTGGAGCGCATTCTGGCCTCCCGGATCATCCGGCACTTGGAGGGTAGTGGACCGAACATCTCTGACCGGCAATATGGATTCAGAGGTGGGCGGTCCACTATGGACGCCTTGGGGGCGCTTCGTGCCTTCTGCGAGGACGCACAAGGGAAGGGGGAGGGAGTCATTGCGGTGTCCCTGGACATAGCGAACGCATTTGGCTCCCTCCCGTACTCGGTGGTGCAGGAGGCCCTCAGGTACCACGAGGTGCCCCTCTACTTGAGGCGTGTCATAGACCACTACCTGACGGATAGGGTGGTGCTCTGTGACACGCCTACGGGGCGGGTGGAGAGGCGGATGGCCTGCGGCGTTCCCCAGGGGTCAGTCTTAGGACCCCTGCTCTGGAACGTCGGGTATGACTGGGCCATCCGCGCAGAGCTCCTCCCTCGGATGGCCCTAATGTGTTACGCGGATGACACGATGGTGGCTGTTCGAGGCCAGGAGCTCAGGGAGGTGGTCAGGCGGGCGGAGGTGGCGACGGAACTCACCACAATGAGGATCCGCCACCTAGGGCTGGAGGTCTCCCTACCGAAGACCGATGCAATAGTTTTCGGAGGGAGGGGGTGGAAGGTGCCGCCGAATGCCTCCCTGCGAATAAACGGGGAGGAGGTCCAGTTGAGGCCTCATATAAAATACCTGGGCCTCACACTGGACCGGAAGTGGAACTTCGGGGAGCATTTCCGCCAACTTGCTCCCCGAATAGTGACGGCGGCATCGGAACTGGGCCGCCTCCTGCCAAATGTGGGAGGTCCCTCTCTGGCATGTAGGAAGCTATATGCTGGAGTGGCCCGCTCCATGGCCCTCTACGGAGCCCCGATTTGGGCCGATAAACTGACCGCGACCACAAAGGCCCTGCTACGTAGGCCACAACGAGTAGTGGCCATTCGTGTAGTAAGGGCCTACGTGACGGTGGCGTGGGCGGCAGCGTGCGCTTTGGCGAGCACCACGCCCTGGGAGATGGACGCCGAGATGCTCGCCGAAGCGCACAGGGGTAGAATCAGGAGCAGGGAGACCGGTGAATACCCTGCTCCCGAAGAGGTAAGGGCGGCGCGCAGAATGGCGCAAAGGAGGATGCGCGACCGGTGGAAGGGCGAACTGGAGGACTCCCTCTATGGTGTTCGCACCATAGGGGCACTCCTCCCTTCGTTTGACCACTGGTTGGACAGGCCACACGGGCGGGTGGGGTATAGGCTGGTGCAGGTGCTGACCGGGCATGGGTGCTTCGGTCACTACCTGCACATGATAGGCCGAGAGCCTACCCCAGCCTGCCACCAGTGTGGCGAGACGGATGACACGGCCCAGCATACCCTAGAGGTGTGCAGTCGCTGGGCCGTGGAGCGCGCTGCCCTGAGGGCCGAAATTGGGACGAATGATCTCTCGCTGCACAGCGTTGTGGCGGCAATGCTGAGCAGCGAGAGATCCTGGGAGGCAATGGTCTCCTTCTGCGAGACGATCATCACGCAGAAGGAGACCGAGGAGCGGGAGCGCGAAGAAGACCCAAACGCGCTCCCGAACCGACGCAGGCGAGTTGGGAGGAGGCGCAGGCGGTTTGCTGCGGTAAACCGTGCCCTCCCACTGTAGGGCCGCGGGTTGGGGACCCGCTTTGCACGGCCCTACACGTCGTCCCTCCTTTGGCGACGGCAAACCGGCGCAAGCCGGGACTGCCGGGGGGTGTAGTTTTGGTGAATTGTACGATCCCACTACACCCCCTTAACGGCTAGGACGGAAACGCCGCAGGGTTTTTAGTGGGTATTCCCCTCCACTCTGGGGGGGCGAGTCCCACATACCCCCCACTATGGGCCTTCCCCAGGCCCCGGGGGGATGCGTAAATGCATTTTCCCTGCGTCAAAAAAAAAAAAAAAAAAAAAAAAAAAAGGTTAGGTTAGGTTAGGTTAGGTTAGGTTAGGTTAGGTTAGGTTAGGTTAGGTTAGGTTAGGTTAGGTTAGGTTAGGTTAGGTTAGGTTAGGTTAGGTTAGGTTAGGTTAGGTTAGGTTAGGTTAGGTTAGGTTAGGTTAGGTTAGGTTAGGTTAGATTAGGTTAGGTTAGGTTAGGTTAGGTTAGGTTAGGTTAGGTTAGGTTAGGTTAGGTTAGGTTAGGTTAGGTTAGGTTAGGTTAGGTTAGGTTAGGTTAGGTTAGGTTAGGTTAGGTTAGGTTAGGTTAGGTTAGGTTAGGTTAGGTTAGGTTAGGTTAGGTTAGGTTAGGTTAGGTTAGGTTAGGTTAGGTTAGGTTAGGTTAGGTTAGGTTAGGTTAGGTTAGGTTAGGTTAGGTTAGGTCAGGTTAGGTTAGGTTAGGTTAGGTTAGGTTAGGTTAGGTTAGGTTAGGTTAGGTTAGGTTAGGTTAGGTTAGGTTAGGTTAGGTTAGGTTAGGTTAGGTTAGGTTAGGTTAGGTTAGGTTAGGTTAGGTTAGGTTAGGTTAGGTTAGGTTAGGTTATGTTAGGTTAGGTTAGGTTAGGTTAGGTTAGGTTAGGTTAGGTTAGGTTAGGTTAGGTTAGGTTAGGTTAGGTTAGGTTAGGTTAGGTTAGGTTAGGTTAGGTTAGGTTAGGTTAGGTTAGGTTAGGTTAGGTTAGGTTAGGTTAGGTTAGGTTAGGTTAGGTTAGGTTAGGTTAGGTTAGGTTAGGTTAGGTTAGGTTAGGTTAGGTTAGGTTAGGTTAGGTTAGGTTAGGTTAGGTTAGGTTAGGTTAGGTTAGGTTAGGTTAGGTTAGGTTAGGTTAGGTTAGGTTAGGTTAGGTTAGGTTAGGTTAGGTTAGGTTAGGTTAGGTTAGGTTAGGTTAGGTTAGGTTAGGTTAGGTTAGGTTAGGTTAGGTTAGGTTAGGTTAGGTTAGGTTAGGTTAGGTTAGGTTAGGTTAGGTTAGGTTAGGTTAGGTTAGGTTAGGTTAGGTTAGGTTAGGTTAGGTTAGGTTAGGTTAGGTTAGGTTAGGTTAGGTTAGGTTAGGTTAGGTTAGGTTAGGTTAGGTTAGGTTAGGTTAGGTTAGGTTAGGTTAGGTTAGGTTAGGTTAGGTTAGGTTAGGTTAGGTTAGGTTAGGTTAGGTTAGGTTAGGTTAGGTTAGGTTAGGTTAGGTTAGGTTAGGTTAGGTTAGGTTAGGTTAGGTTAGGTTAGGTTAGGTTAGGTTAGGTTAGGTTAGGTTAGGTTAGGTTAGGTTAGGTTAGGTTAGGTTAGGTTAGGTTAGGTTAGGTTAGGTTAGGTTAGGTTAGGTTAGGTTAGGTTAGGTTAGGTTAGGTTAGGTTAGGTTAGGTTAGGTTAGGTTAGGTTAGGTTAGGTTAGGTTAGGTTAGGTTAGGTTAGGTTAGGTTAGGTTAGGTTAGGTTAGGTTAGGTTAGGTTAGGTTAGGTTTAGGTTAGGTTAGGTTAGGTTAGGTTAGGTTAGGTTAGGTTAGGTTAGGTTAGGTTAGGTTAGGTTAGGTTAGGTTAGGTTAGGTTAGGTTAGGTTAGGTTAGGTTAGGTTAGGTTAGGTTAGGTTAGGTTAGGTTAGGTTAGGTTAGGTTAGGTTAGGTTAGGTTAGGTTAGGTTAGGTTAGGTTAGGTTAGGTTAGGTTAGGTTAGGTTAGGTTAGGTTAGGTTAGGTTAGGTTAGGTTAGGTTAGGTTAGGTTAGGTTAGGTTAGGTTAGGTTAGGTTAGGTTAGGTTAGGTTAGGTTAGGTTAGGTTAGGTTAGGTTAGGTTAGGTTAGGTTAGGTTAGGTTAGGTTAGGTTAGGTTAGGTTAGGTTAGGTTAGGTTAGGTTAGGTTAGGTTAGGTTAGGTTAGGTTAGGTTAGGTTAGGTTAGGTTAGGTTAGGTTAGGTTAGGTTAGGTTAGGTTAGGTTAGGTTAGGTTAGGTTAGGTTAGGTTAGGTTAGGTTAGGTTAGGTTAGGTTAGGTTAGGTTAGGTTAGGTTAGGTTAGGTTAGGTTAGGTGTTGGTTAGGTTAGGTTAGGTTAGGTTAGGTTAGGTTAGGTTAGGTTAGGTTAGGTTAGGTTAGGTTAGGTTAGGTTAGGTTAGGTTAGGTTAGGTTAGGTTAGGTTAGGTTAGGTTAGGTTAGGTTAGGTTAGGTTAGGTTAGGTTAGGTTAGGTTAGGTTAGGTTAGGTTAGGTTAGGTTAGGTTAGGTTAGGTTAGGTTAGGTTAGGTTAGGTTAGGTTAGGTTAGGTTAGGTTAGGTTAGGTTAGGTTAGGTTAGGTTAGGTTAGGTTAGGTTAGGTTAGGTTAGGTTAGGTTAGGTTAGGTTAGGTTAGGTTTAGGTTAGGTTAGGTTAGGTTAGGTTAGGTTAGGTTAGGTTAGGTTAGGTTAGGTTAGGTTAGGTTAGGTTAGGTTAGGTTAGGTTAGGTTAGGTTAGGTTAGGTTAGGTTAGGTTAGGTTAGGTTAGGTTAGGTTAGGTTAGGTTAGGTTAGGTTAGGTTAGGTTAGGTTAGGTTAGGTTAGGTTAGGTTAGGTTAGGTTAGGTTAGGTTAGGTTAGGTTAGGTTTAGGTTAGGTTAGGTAGGTTAGGTTAGGTAGGTTAGGTTAGGTTAGGTTAGGTTAGGTTAGGTTAGGTTAGGTTAGGTTAGGTTAGGTTAGGTTAGGTTAGGTTAGGTTAGGTTGTTAGGTTAGGTAGGTTAGGTTAGGTTAGGTTAGGTTAGGTTAGGTTAGGTTAGGTTAGGTTAGGTTAGGTTAGGTTAGGTTAGGTTAGGTTAGGTTAGGTTAGGTTAGGTTGGTTAGGTTAGGTTAGGTTAGGTTAGGTTAGGTTAGGTTAGGTTAGGTTAGGTTAGGTTAGGTTAGGTTAGGTTAGGTTAGGTTAGGTTAGGTTAGGTTAGGTTAGGTTAGGTTAGGTTAGGTTAGGTTAGGTTAG